>CM010927.2:312466164-312504400 GCA_002915635.3 Ambystoma mexicanum
TTCACCCAGGCATTCCCAACGCCAGCCACAAGTTCCTTTTCCCCATTGTTGTCAACATTGTAGGAGCACCCATCCACATAGACAGTGGGAATTCCCTCACATTGTCTTCTTCATAGACTTTGTGCGGGAATTCGGTACGCCTACATGTTGTCCTCGATTTTAAGACTTTCGTCCTCTAAACAGTTTTATCTGGCACAATCATGCAAGTCAGCCAGACCGTGCACAAGGGAATTCTTTTTGTTTTGGCCATATCTGACCTCCACAGGAAAGCCTTGCATTGACAGAATCCAGGAAGTAATTCGGGAATTACTCACATTTCCGGCCCGGATTCTGTCACTTTGGAGATATTGCAGAGGCTGGTGTGGAGTCTCCACTATGATGTGTTCCCCCTGGATAAACGGGCGGTAATTCTTCAATGCCCACACCGTTGCCAGGAGTGCCTTCTCACAATCGTTGATTTTCCTCCACAGAGGATAAAGTCTTGCTCGCATAGGAGATTACTTTATTGACCTTGTCATGCTTTTGGTATAATACTGCCGTCAAGCACGTATTAGAGAACCCCGTCTCCAGGAAGAACTCCTTGTTTCTGACAGGGTAAGCTAGGCAAGGCGCTTGTGAGAGGCTTTTTTGAGTTGTTTACTGCCTCGGCTTGTTCTGGACCCCATCCCACTTGACCCCCCCTTCAAAGATGATCAGGGTCTTGTGATCTCTGCGTAATCCTCAATGAACTTTCTGCTGTAATTAGTCAGTCAAGGAGGCTCCTTAGTTCCCGCAGAGTTGTGGGGTCTTTCAGTTTCTGAAGTGCTTCCACTTTCTTTTCCTGGGGACAAGACCCTGAGGAGTAACCTCATGCCCAAGAAATGAACACGGGTCCTACACCACTGTGCCTTCAAAGATAGTTTTGCTCCAGCACCCTCAACTGTGTCAAACATAACGGATCTCCGCTAGTGTTCCTCCACAGTGAGCTTTGATCAGAACATCATCTACATAGGCCAGGTTACCTCTTTCACCCAAGTCGGGCATCGCCTTGTGTAAAAAGATATTACATTCATTGCCAGAGTTGATGTATCCGAAGGGAGTCCGGGTCCATGTGTACGGCTGCCCCTGAAGGTAAAGCCAGCTTGTATTGGTCCTCCCTACTGACAGGTACAGTCCAGTACCATTGGTCAGGTCATTGCAGTGAATACCTTTGACCCCTGGATCTGGCCAGCCCTTGCAATGTAGATAGGACCCGTTTGTTTAGCTCCCTTAGGTCAGCACAGAGTCTCCACTGGCCGTTCGGTTTTAAAATCCCCAGCACCAGGTTATTAAAGGTGCTGTGGACTGGACGAATTATCCCACGGCCTCAAGGTTTTTATTATTTCTGTGAGGGACTCCATGATGCGAGAGGCAAGCAGTATTGCTTCACAAACGCTGGAGTCATGCCAGGTCCGTGGAATTGTTGTATGGATTTCGGTGCGACCACAGTCATATGATTCCACCGCAAAGAGATCTTGAAAATCTAAGAAAATTTGTTTCAATGTTTGCTTTTGCTCCAGAGTCTCACAGGCATCAGCTAGATTGACTCTCTCTTCAACCATCTGCCTGAAGCCTGGAAAGACTATCTGGGTGGAGATGTCCCTGTATTGACCTGGATTGAGGGTTTCAGGTAGGGAAGGCAGTCGTTGTGGACTTGGAAGATCACCTCATCCCTCCTGAAGTCACAGGTCACCTCTTCCTTACTATAAGGGCAGCAAGAGTACGCCAGGAAATTCCCCCATGCCGGGTGAAGATCCTGTCTATTGTTGTGTCATTGTCGCTATCACTGTCAAAACAGTAATTGGGGATTGGTCCAATCAGTTCATTACCTAAATCTATGAAAAAATGTTGGTCATCAACAGCCATTACAATAATGGTGCCTGTGCCCAGAGTGACACTCCTAAGGTCGCTGTTATCCACCAATATTTGTAATGGTGTTGTGTTCTGTATTGACTAATGGTGTTTGGGTCTAACCCCAACCCTTGCTGTTGAGATGGCGTTGAGATGAACACATTCGTCAGGATTTGCAGTTTCTGTCCTCTTTTAATTTTTACTTCAAGTAGACTAGTCGCGTCCGTCCTGGGATGGTGACTTCCTCAAATTTGAATTTCAACTGCATACGGCAGCAATTGGGCTGAACGAAATGCTTTTCTGAATCATCAAAGTCCATGGATTACCCCTTATCGGGACCAGGCTTTGAAGTTTATCAGGTCCAAATCAATGGCAAAGCGATTGACAATGTCACTGCCTAAATAGAATGCAGCAGGACATCTCGCACGACCAACAGTTATGTACTATGCTTTGTTGCCATAAGAAATTTTGGTCATACACCTGCTAGGCAGGAGATGTTTGGAATTGGGAGTTTCCAAATCCATTTCCCATTTGTCTATCAATTTAAATGTGGGAATGGCTGGATCTTTTGGGAGTTTTCGGAACATGGCTTCGCTGATGAAGCTCTTACCATTGTTCATGCACACTCGGGCGAGAACACAGTCCTTCCCCTCATTTAACTGAATAGGGATAGAAACTGTTCTATAATCTTCTGAATGTCAACTAAGCTTTGAGCTGGTTTCTCATCATTTGGACTATGGAAGTGGGATTTTCTGATTGTGAATTAGTATAGAAGTTCAGAGGAAGGTTGATTTTCAGAAATAGAGAGGAATTCCCATCACCAGTTTGTTGTCCTACTGCAATTACATCACGTCAGGATTTGTGTTTTGAAAATGGAACTCAATATGATCCTGTTTTTGTTCAACCATGTGGCATGTGCCATTTAAACTAACCTGGTTAACACTAGTTTTAATTATTGTTGGTTAGTCTGGTCCAGAGGACCTGTTACACAGCCTATTAGGGAGACAAATCTGTGAGGAGTCATTTCCCAGTAAACATGGTGTGCCCTCTGGAGTCACGACTATGACGGGTGTTTCACCTTGTGTCGCCCAAATTTTAATTTCCAAATCCGCACTCCCCTCGACAGAATTTCATTCCCACCAAAGTTCTGAAGTTGTCCAGGAAGAGGGGTGAGAGGGATCTTGTGAGGAATAGGGGCTGGAAACGCACTGGAGTAACAAGCGTTACCTCTTAAAGCTCCTATGGCACGTAGGGAGACACAACTACAATTCCCAGCAGGCCATGGAGGTTGTAGTTCAGGACAAGGCACGAGGTAGGTCACGTGCGTGTTGCCAGCTGCAGTGATTGCGAGCAGCATAAAAAGTGCAACGGCACGTGAATCAGGTGTGGCTTATTAATTCCTGGGTGCGGTTGGGGTGAGGAGCAGGACGTCGGGACTCGGAATGAGTTACGGACGGCGAAGCTCTGCCCGTCTGACAACTAAGCCGCGGGTGTTCGCTTGCATCGCTCAGAGCGGGGGACGGCAGCTGATCACGGCATGATACCTTCACTCCGAGGAGTCCCGCGGGGCCCTTGGAGCTCAGATAAGTGCTGGTGACATTGCGGGGTGGGGCTCTGGTACATAAGTATATTCACCTGCATTCTGAATCGTGGTCTGGCAATCTCTTATGGCCAGAGTTGGTTACTGCAGTTTATTTAGTTATTAATCTAAGAAGAACTCACAAAATGGTTATGTTGGCAGGATTTTATGACGAGTGCTATTCACTCGTGTTTACCAGGTTACAGGTTCTGTGATTTGTAGCCCATTTGCTTGCCTGATTAGACTCTAGAGACATGAATCTACATGTTTATGTGTTGCTAAAAGCTTGCCCTATTGGCCATGTGTTTTGTACTTCAATCATGGGGAATTCCCTCTTGTCTTGTGTTCATACCGCTTGCTACTACATGTGAGTGCAATATCCTCTGTGTTTGTTATTGAGTTCTGTTCACACGTATTAAGGTGTGTATTGGTCTGTGTATCAGAGGGTTAGGTATCAGGAAACAGGTATCAGATAGGAAGGGTTTTTCCCTGGTGCTTCCCCTTCCCTATCCAACTTAGGTTTGCCCTAACCCTTTTTCCGGTTTTCCTAATTCCCCCACCCCATCCACAACCTCTCCCTAACTCCTCTTCCCCCATTGGCTGCCACGTGGTGCCTGTGTACTACTTCAAACACCTGTGCCAACCACGGTGGGAGGGTCGAATTCATTCGGCTTCTGTGGTTCAGGGGAGAGTGTTGATTCCTCTCCTCCATTATTGTAAAGTGTTTTGACAGATCTGGTATCTCTCCCCCTTCCTGAATTCAACTGATCAAAGGCTCTCTTTGACAGAAGAGTGGCTTGGGATCCAGTGTCCACCAGTGCCAAAAATGTACATTGCCTTGTACTTGGACCGGGGCATAAAATCTTCCTCCTTCTCCTCAAGGGGCAAAGATAATGTGCATTTTGGGCCAGTTGGGGGTTAGTTTCTTGATTCTTGATTCCGACACAGGGGTAGTTTGGGCAGGATTCTGTGTGGAGCTTGGGGATCTGTAAGAAAAAATGGCAGTTTGGGAGTCTGGTTCTGATTCTGGGCCGCCCCCCTTTCTGGAGGCAGTCCCCAGAATAGGTTTGGGCAAGGAGGTTTTCTGGCTTATCCTTCTGGGTTCCATGATGGGCGATCCTAACTTAGTCCCACATTCACCCAGTCTCCATTAGGATCTCTCGGACCTATTTTCTTTGGGAGGAGTTCCCCCATCCCTGAAGGAGTAGATCTTTTTCCCAGAGTTCTATGAGGACCCCTCTCCTTCAAATTGGAGGACACTAACCTCCTCCACAAAATGGGTCTTTTTAGGTCCTTTATTTCTCCTACCCGCCCTCTGTTCCTTGGGTTGCAGACTTTCAGGGGCAGGAGATTTTGGTTCCGGTTCCTAGGTTTCCAGGGGCTTTTCACAAGTGGGGAAGGAAGCTTCCTCTAAGGCTTTACACACCCCTTTCCCCCGTGCCTCCTCCTTTGGAACCGGTGAGTTGTCAGGGTTCTCTCCCGTCATTGCTCTGGAGTACCAGACCCTTGGTTTGTGAGTTCTGAGCCGCCATGTTCATCTGAGGGTTCTGCTGAGCCCTCAACATGCAACCCAGATCCTAGGACAAGTTCTGGACCTGGTGCTCCAGTTGGGACACCCGCTCTGACTGGTACGGGGTCTCTGTCCATCCTAGGTGGATCACGGGAAGGGTACTATCCCTTCTCCCATTGTACGCTGGGTTTGGATAGTTTGGTAACCTCCCCCCTTGGCCTCTCCTCTTCCGGATTGGTCTGTCTGGCTCAGGAAAGTGGGGAAAAAAGGGGTTGTTTTGGGGTTGAAGTTTTGAGGGTACCGGGGAAAGAAACTCAACCCGGCATTTGGGGGATTACTGCCCTCCTGGGAAAAGTTAGGAGGGAAGTTTCCTGGGTTGGTACCTACCTGGTTGGATCCCCCCTTGGGCTGGGGGAGTCCACACATACCCAAGGATGGGTTTGTTGCCCTTGTATCGGGGCTAATGTAATCAGGGGGTTAGGGGTCCCATTTGTGGGATTACCTCCCTGACTACCTGTCTGGATTGGCCCGAGGGCCTTCTGGTTCTTTGGCTGGAAGGATTCTGTACCGGTATATTTTTAGGCCCCCCCATCTCCAGATCTAAAATGGGGCAACCTTCACCTCCACCACCTTAACAGCAGCAGGGGTGTTGGCTGGTTTGTGGTTTTATTGATGTTCTTACTATCTACTGGTTTCTGCACCTCATAATACGGGTCGCCTGTTCTATGCCCCAGTCCAGTGATCTCTCCTTGTGAAAGTCCCTCACCAGCCGAGTCATGATGTATTTGGGGAGTGCATGGAAAAAGGTGTTAATGAACTCCCTACTATCTGTGCCGCACTCTCCTGGTGGTCTGCGCAAAGGCACGTTTGAGTTCCTGCACAAATTCTTGTGAGGCCGGGTCTTCTCCACACTGTAGATTGTAGGCCGCCTTGCGGGCCTCTTGGGGTTCTATGAAACCCCAAGTGTTTTAAGATGGCCGCCCTGTAGGTGGACCATCTTGAGTGGTTCTGATCCTCCAGCCCTGCAAAAAGCTGGAGTACTCCGGGGAAAATGTCCATTTCACATATTGGATGCAATTCTGACTATCTTTCAGATGAAAAGTGTCCATCATTTGTTCGTATAATGCAAGGTGTTCCCAGACTTGATTTGACTTGGCATTTTTGTGATAGGGAGTTATAAACACTCCTAATGACCTTGATCTGCTTCAGGGATCTTTTTGCATAGCCTCTTGATTTGTTTGCCTTTTGGTCTTAGTGACCCGCGTCCACTCATCCTTTGACTCAGAGGCACTACTACAGGCGGTGGCTATTTGATCCTCTAGGCACTCCTGATTCGGCGAGCTTGTGAAGGGCTTGCAGAATGTGGGGGCCTAGTTTCCCTATTCCTGTGGTGCTCAGAAGAGTCTTCTGACTCTCCCTGCTCCAGGATTGGCAGAGACCCACTCCCCACTGCCCTATCTGGGAAGAGGTCTTTAGGATACTCTTTTTGGGCTTCATTTCCTGGAGTTCCCCACCAAATTTAACAAACTGATCTCTTGGAAGGCGGCGTAGTTTGGTGGATCCAGTTCCCTGACTCTCCCCTCATAGGAGTCTTCCTGATCTGAGATGTTAGCCCTAACATTTGGGGATCTGTACAGAGATGCCTGTCGATCAATTTCTGGGAGGCGCTGATCTGTCAGTCCCATTTTACCCATTTTGTTGAAGTCTACCATCCCTATGGGCCCTGGTGATATGAAGGAGGCAGAGTTCATTGCATTGAAGGGGTTAGATTCCCTGATTACAGGGGTCCTGAGGTGATGCTCAGGGGTTTCTCTGTCCCTCTCTATTCTCTTCCTCTTTCAGCCTCTATTCCTTGGTGATATGCCAAACTCTGATCTTTTGTTCCTCTATAAGGGCCTTACTGGTCTCAATAATTCACTCTTGCATTGCTATCTGTTTGTGGAGCACATAATTCTTTTCACAGAGAGCCTCATTGTCTCTCTGCGCTTCCTGCCTGGTCTGGAAAATACTGGGCCAATTTCGGCTGCAGGAGATTCACCTTCTGAGTTTTATCATCATTGGTCTGGGTGTTCTTTTCCAGAGACTCCTCCACCCGCCTGGTGTGCTCTAGTAGCTTCTCATATTCTGTTTTTACTCCATTGTGCTGCTGGAGGGCCAGCTTTCTTTCTCTAGCTTGGTTTTTAATTGGCTTACTTCCGGGCGGTTATATGTCAAAGGTTCGAACCAAAAGTATTGAAATACAATAGGGTTGAATCAAAAGTACTGAAAACAAAAGGGTCCATTTTTGTTTTTATTTAAAGGTTTTTATGGGGGGGTTCCTCCCAAAACCCCTTTTTTGTTGTAGAAACCAAAATTTTTCCTATATGGAAACTCCCCAAAAATAATATATTCTTTAAAAAAAATCAACCCTTTTATTTTAGGTCCTATTGACTCAACCCTATGGCATTCGATCCTTTTGGATTCGAACCTTTGACCGAACACCCTTCCTGGCCTAAGGCATCCCTCTCCTGACTTAGAGTGCCCCTCTGTTCAGCCAGGTCGTCCCTTTGTTTTTAAATGCACTGGATTCTGGCGCACCTCATCAAATTATTTTCCTCTTTCAAGGATTGATTCTATGTGGTTTTGTAAGGTGACTATCTGTTCTGCGTAGACTCTATTATAATTTAATTGATGCGCCAGCTTCTGCTGACTCTGTTGTAAAGAGTCAACCCTTTCCTGACACTCCTCTTTCAGTGGCTGTAATTGGGTGTCTTGCTCTGCATTCTCCTGCTGTAGGAGAGCCAGATTTTCTTTAATTTGTCAGATGTTGCCTAGATTATGTCTCTAATTCTTGCTCTTCAGTAGCCTTTGCTCTGCCGGGTCTAGATCAGTCTGGATTTTTTCTAGTGTTTCCACTTGATTCTTTGCCAGAACTATGTTTTCTGCATGCTTTTCCTGCATTACTCCTGTGTGGAGGTATAGGTAGGCCACTATTTTGGCAATTTTACTCTGCTCCTCTTTCGCTTTTGGGTCATGTACAGTTCACTAAGATCTTGGTGTAATGGGCCCTTGTCTGTCATGTATCCAGGTCCATGGCAGTGACCTGTTCTTTGATTTCCTGCAGCCAGACCTGTTCATTCTGTTCTGGCCACTCACCCCTGACAAACTGTTTGTGCATGAGGTGTTCCCTAGCCATATCGATTTCTACTGGGATTGCCATTTTGGAAATATCAATTTCTTTATGAATTGTTTTAGGGTGAATTTACTTTTAAAAACAGGCCTGATTTTGGAGTATTTATTTTGAGAGGTGTGTGTACAGTATAGCACAGTACACCAACCAAACAAGGTGTCTGTACCCTGCAGGCTAGTCTGCTGTGTTAGACTGTCACGGGTGGTAACTCGAACTCAAAATCCTGGATGAGCCACGAAATCTGTTAAGGATTTCAATCAAGCAATACACCCGGGTATCAGCCAAGCATGCAATGCACAAATTAAATACCTATTTATTGTGTCTATAGGTTCAATATTCTGAGTGATATATCACTCATATCACACCCCTTCTCAAAATACCCCCTGGTCACACTGGACCAGGAATCAGGCTGGTTGGTAAAGGTAATATTTATTTATTTAAAATTCAAATAAAACACAAGTTTTAATATATGGGGCAGCAATCACCAATGTGGTGACAATACTCACATGAAAGTAGGTAATGCAGTTGAATTCACTTTTTAGCACACAGAAGATAAAACACAGAGAAAAGAACAATTTTGGCTTGTTGAAAAGATAGTGCTTAAGATAAGATTTCCCCCTGCAAATTTCTCTCAACTCACAAAGAAGCAATTTTACACAGATGTAAGTAAGCAACAGGTATTCAGGAATAAAGAACAGTGTATAGGGTTTGAATGCAATCTTCCCTCATCAAACAAGAGAGAAAAACCTTTGGAAATTTTACACTTTTTAAAATGACCTTTGAAAATGGCTGAGCAAATCAATGAAAAGTGTGCAAAAATCCTTAAATTGATATGAATTCCTATGGGAGCAACACTGAGAAGATCCTAACAAACATATGCTATAATATGAGCAACAGTACACACTTTGAATCAGAATGGAAGTTTGGAAATACTTTGAAAGGGAAAACAGACGTGTAGAAGTTTTGCAAAATTGCGAATTCCCGCATAAATTTCCCTATGCGAAGTTTAAGAATGACGGGTCAAATACACTGTTTTTGGATGCAGGTAGGGATGTAGCTAAATGTAGCTAAATGTCTTAGGTTTAAGTCAGAGTTGAAATTAAGTCTCTAGCTATTAATTTGAGGAAGTTATGCAAGTTTGAATGAGAGGCGTTTTTAGGAAAATAGGACAGAGAAAAGCAGAAAATCGGTTTTAAAATGGCAGGTTAACTTTACTTAAACTAGATTAATGACTAAGAAAAAGAAGAATGCCACCTGTGAATTTCCACAGTTACTTGGCCAATGTAACCCTTGACGTGGTGAAAACCCCATTTTCTTTATGGGAGTTACTTTCTTTAATCCAAATCACTAATGGCTTATGGTCTAGTAAAACAGAATGAGGAGCAATCAGCGCTAACACTCGGAATCACAAATAGGGTTGCAAGAAGGGTTCTGACAATATTATAGGTTCTTAAGTTAAAGATGGGACGGGTTATAGATTGGGATAGGACAATTTGCTATGATTCCTATTGATACTTACAGTCCACTTTAATTTAAGATTGGACCGTCAAGGGCTCTGGTTATCATGGATCGGGTCTACAGACAGCAGGCCACCTCTGGTGGGATAGGTCAGCTGGGCAGTTCTGGTCAATTGGATTGGCACCTCAGACTGGACTGGATTGGATCGGCCCTTCTGGTTACTGCACACTGTAGAGCAGCGGGATGGCGAGTTTCAGCAGGCAAGCATGAACGGTAGCAAGCCAGACTGGATCAGAATTATTTACCTTAAGTTTTGGGATGGTTTCAGGATTTGGGCCTAGCTGAAGAAGAGTTCAGCAATGCTGAGGCCTTGGCTTGGTAAAGAAATCTGTATCAGGAACAAGATGGAGGATTCTGGAACAGAGCGCCATGCGGAAATCAGGATGGAGTCAGGAATCAGTGTGTCTTTGTGTGTTCTGAGGTTCCCTTATTTATCCTGTCAAATTACATCACTAAGTTTATGGTAGGTGCAGACTTACAATCCACACCCCCAAGGCTATGGTTGGGCAAAGGCACAGTTCCTGCCTTGCTTTTTGCTGGTAGGATGACAGAAAGGGTTGTCATATTTTATGATGCGACTTGACAACCTCCCACAGTTATTTGGACCAAAATGTAACTTTCCACAAAAAATTATTTATATAATTATGTCCTCTAAGAAAATCGGACACATACATTACATATTTTGTGGGTTACATTTACATCCAACTCCCAAGTCGGTGGGACCTGGCTTTTTCTTTCTGTGTAATTTTGTCAATTTTAGTCATAAAGGTTTGGCCTAACAATTCCTAATTTGGTACATATATGTGCAATTACCCCTAGGACATGGGTACACAATATTATATTTGCAGCATTAATAGTTTCTGCACAATTGGTCTTTCTGCATAACTTTTGTTCCTGACGCAGTAAGAACTCCTACCAATTTTTCAAATGTCTATCATAAATTCAGATTTCAATGTATGTACTTTTCATTCCTTTACTTATTTTTGCTGCCAAGTAAAATGTCATGAAGTTCTGTGGCAAAATAAGCAATTTAACCCAAAATCACAGATCAGTTTTTTTTCTTACTTCCCAAGTGTGAGCAAATGGCCAGTCCTTTGAAGTTCACTGAGAAGCCTCTCCCAGCATCCTGTCCATCCTCTGAGAGGATGATTGTCCAAGCCTTCTATTGTCTTTGCCTGGGCCACAGACGAATGTCTAATGAGTCCTTTGTCATGAGTATGTGAGGCCTCCCAGCAGCAATTAATCCTTTCCTGCAAGCAGTGAAGTGTCAACCTGAAGTTTCAATCTTTCCCAGGCTGAGGACTGTCAAGCAGAATTCTTTTTCTAAATAGTTAATTAACTCCAAGCTGGGTTACTTTAAGTTTTACCTACATCTTTCATTAAAACATATAAAATGAACACAGTTTATAGGTGGATTCTGACATTCCTTAAAGAATTAAGCCTTTCAATAAAAACATGCTTTCAAAACAGGCGATTTTGCACTTTCTTCATGAAAAAACACATTAAACTGAGTTCTTTTAAATCCGATTTTCCTATGCAGTACATACACATTTGATCCAGCATTATTTCTTCCCTTGAGTGCTGGGATTGTTTGCAGTCTGGATACATGTATCCTGCATCTGTTTAAAGTTTCTGTCTGCACAGCTGATTTTGTTACATGTTGCAATGTTAGCCCCGTTTTTCCCAGTAGAAATGAAAACAATGTTCCTGGGCTGCTTTTTCCTTAGATACTTTTTATAAAGGTGTCAGTCAATGAAGCCCGGTTCCTCTGAGCCACACTGGATGATCCTAGCATTTCAGTACCCTTTTAATCTCAATCATTTAATGGACATAAATGGATCTGGTGCCAAAAACAGCACTTTTGAAGGTTGCAAAGCTAACATTTTAAATGTCATTTTCGGTTTTCAGCACAATTTTTCTGCTTTGCTCCATGTTGAATGTGGCAAAGCCCATTGGCATGCTCCTGCAATGATAACTCTGTTTTCACCCCCCCTTGACTGTGTGTGGCAGGGTGTGCAGCTTTTTGTGGTTGTGACCCAAACGCAGTTTTGCAGATTTTGGTGCACACAGGAGTCAGCGCATCCATTTTTGGGCTGTTTCTTTCCTCATTTTTAAAGTGATGCAGTGGGGCACATTGGAATGGGTCCAAATATCCCACAGAGTCAAGGTTGATACCATCGAGACCAACGTCCTTCCCTGGCTTGGTTATCAGCAGAGGAGGGTCTTGTGTACCATAGACATATGCTGCAACACTCGCTGGCCTTTGTTCACGGTCTTATGTTGCTGTTTGCAGAGGCTTCATGGGCCTGGCTCGGAAAGGGAAAGGTCACTTCTCTCCTAGTCACTCCCTCGGTATGCGACGTCTTTGTCCTCCTCTTGAACTGCCTTGCTGCGTTTGCCTCACGTCGTGCGGTTTGCCTTGCTTGTCTTGTGCGCTTGTGCTCCACCTTTAATCCCTGTGGGGAAGGGAAAGGGCTGTCAGGTGTGTGTGATTCTGGTCAATTGCCTGCCTTTGCCTGACCCTTGTATTGGGACATGTCAGGTAAACGGCTCTGGTGTAAGTCTGTTGTCTTCCGCGTTGTGCAAAGTGTTTGTGTCGGAAAGGGGGTGGGGCAGTGTTTTGGAACGTGGTAGGATGGGGAAAAGGTGTTGAAAGAAGGGGGATACTGTGCCTCACCCATTGGTGTCTGTAAGGATGCACCTCATAGAAGCCCGCAGAGGGAGATTGGCACACCTATGACTGGGGACCAGAATCACAGGCACCTGATGGCCCTTTCTCTTCGCCAAAAGGACAAAAGTTGGAGCACAAATGCACACTTGGAGCAAGGCAGACCACCCGATAAGACAGCTATCCAGACCCGGCAGTTCAAGAGAAGTAGAAAAGCAGTGGTAACCAAGAGGGTGACAAGGAGTGAAGCGATCTTGCCCTTTCCGCCCCAGACCTGCGAAGCCTTCATAAGAGAAAGTGGAAGAAAGTGGAAGATTGCAAACAATAGCCCAAGGCGGTTGCAGCAGATGTTACCGGTACACGCAGCATGCCTACACTAATATGCCCGAGCAAGCGCAACTCATGCTACCGTGGTACCGGCCTTGACCTCAGATACAAAAAAAGCCAACGCGGTTCACCACAGCCGGTGAGTAGAGGAGTGAAACGATAAAGAAACCGAACTGTGTTGAATGAAAGTCGCTAAGTGGCATGGTGAAAGAAAGTTCAAAGAGCTGTAAGTGTCGTAAATCTCCCCCGTCTCACCTGTGATCGGGATCTCCCTTGTTCGGCCGCAGGACTCTTCCTGTGGATGGTTTGGGTCTTGAATAGGCTCGCCCGAGCCTCGTCAGGTTGCAGGATGCGTTCAGAGTTCTGGGAAGTTCGTGGTTCCAGGGTATCCAGGATTAGCGAAGAACGAGTAAGTATGGGGTGAAATCCAGGAACAGGATAAAGGCAAGGAAGGAAGTAAGAGGATCAAAGGAAATCAATGTAGAGAGTAAGCACACGTCGGGTCACTACCGAAGATAGCGTTGAGATGTGCGGACCCGCAGGGGCGTGACCAAATTATAGTATGTGCCACGACGTGAAAGCTAGTGCGTAGCACGGAGCTTGGTACGGCCATGTTGGGAGGAAGAAGGAGTACAAGCCCTTCGTGACAATGACCATGAGGTCCAGAAAGGGCAATTTCGCCGGGTCATGACAGCATGCCCCCTCCGAAGACTGGTTCCTCCAGATTTGCCTGGGTGAATAAAATGGAATCTTCTGAGCAAACGAGGGGTCTTTAAATTAGAAACTGGTTCCCATGTTCTCTCGCTAGGGGGTAGCCTTTCCACTCGACCAGATATTGTAGTCGACCCCTCCTATACCTGGAATCACATATCCGGACACCTCATATTCCAACTGGTCGTCCACAACAACAGGTGTGGGTTGAAGGGTTTTCGAGTAGAACTAACGTAGGTTTCAACAGGGAAGTATAGAAGACTGGATGTATCTTTTTCCAGGAATCCGGGAGCTTAAGTCGGAAGGAGACAGGATTGATGATCTCCTTTATAGAAAATGGAGCATAATAGCGAGGAGCTAATTTGTTTGGTCGTAGATGTCGAGGTAACATTTTTGAGGCAAACCAGACTTGATCGCCAACTGAATAGGAAGGTGATGGTCTTCTCTTAGAGTCCGCATATCTTTTGGTTCGAGGCTGGGCCTGTTCTAACTGATCCTTTGCCTCTCTTTGTAAGTCGATCAGCGTCTGAATCCAAGAGTCAAGGGTAGGTACCGGAGTAGATTTGGGAAGAACTGATGGTAAAACAGGCGGGTGATAACCTTGACTGCAATAGAAAGGGCTGATCTTGAGAGCTGAATGATCTGAGTTATTGTAGGAGAATTCGGCTAAAGGTATAAGGAGAGACCAATCGTCTTGAACCTTGATGGAAAAAGAACGAAGATATTGTTCCAGGGTTTGATTTACTCGTTCCGTTGCCCCATTGGTTTGTGGATGATAGCCTGAAGAAAGGGCACGTTGGATTCCTAGAACACGACAGAGATGTTTCCAGAATTGTGAAATAAACTGAGGTCCCCGATCCAAAATAATCTTGGAAGGAAGGCCATGAAGACGAAAAATATGTTCCAGGAAAATTCCAGCAAGTTCTGAGGAAGATGGTAGTTTATACAATGGTGTAAAATGAGCTAGATGAGTGAACAAGTCAATGGTTACCATGATGGTTGTATATCCTCGGGAAGGTGGTAATTCAACAATGAAGTCAGTGCAATAACTTCCCAGGGTCTGGTTGGCAACGTAGGTTGTAGAAGCAGACCCGCCGGCCTCTGATTATCGTATTTGTTCTGACTACAAATAGCACAGGTCTTGATGTATTGAACTACACTGGACTTCATCCCTGGCCACCAGAACTGTCTTTGTATAAGACGGAAGGTGTTGGTTACTCCTCGATGGCCGGAGTGAAGAGTATCATGGCATAGATTCATTACCTCTGTTGAAGTTCTTTTGTCGGAATGACCACTGAATTGTTCTTGAATAAATATCCTTCCTTGATTGTCAGACGCCAGGGATTTTCTTCGATATGTCCTTCCAGAGTTCAGATAATTGAGTCTGTGCTCTGATTTCTTCCAGGAGATTGATCGCTTGAGCTACAAAGATTGTGGGTGGAAACATTTTTGGATAGATCTTATCCTCCAAGGGAACGTAGTCGGGACAACGAGAAAGGGCATCGGGAATCAAGTTTTGCGATCCAGGAACATGTGAAATTTGAAATTGATATTGAGCAAAGAAGTAGGCCAATTGAGCTTGTCTACTGTTACTGCACTCCATGGATTGTAGGACCTGAATATTTCGGTGATCAGTACGGACTTGAACTGGATATTTAGCACCCAGGAGTAAATGTCTCCATTCAGTGAAGGCATGACGAATAGCCAATAACTCCTTCTCCAGAACTGAGTAGTGAGTCTCGCTGGTGGTCAGGGTCCGTGAGAGATAAGCAATGGGATGTTCCAACTTATCATCGGATTCTTGTTTTAAACTGCTCCTATGGCGTAATTGGAGGCATCAGTTTCCACTAGAAAAGGACGATTTATGTCAGGTTGGGCCAGGATGGGGGCCTGAGTGAATTCTTCTTTCAAGCGTTGGAATGCCTTGTCTTGTGGTATAGACCAGTTAAATGGAACGCCTTTCTTCCGGAGATTAACAATGGGTTGAACAATCTCGGAAAAGGTGGGAATACATTTCCGGTAGAAGTTGGCAAGCCCCAGGAAGGATTGTATTTGCTTAACAGATGTTGGGGCGGGCCAAGCCAGTATGGCCTTCACCTTTGAAGGGTCCATACTAATTCTTCTGAACTGAGGACAAATCCCAGATAGTGAACTGATGTAACATGAAACAAACATTTTTCTGGTTTGGCTAAGAGTTGATTTTCACGGAGACGTTGAAGTACTGCTTTTACATGTTCTTCATGTTTCAAGGAGTCCTTGGAGAAGATCAATATGTCATCCAAGTAGACGATAACATTGAGAAATAACATGTCAGAGAACACCCTATCCATAAAACGCTGGAAGACTGCGGGAGCATTAGTCAGACCAAAGGGCATGACTAGGTATTCAAAGTGACCAAAGGGTGTTCTAAAGGCTGTTTTCCATTCGTCTCCTTCCCGGATACGGATCAAATGGTAAGCACCTCGGAGATCCAGTTTCGTGAATATCACTGCACCTCTCACCGCTTCAAGGATATCCGAGATCAGGGGTAGTGGATATCTGTCTTTCTTGGTGTATTGATTTAGGCCCCGATAGTCCAGGCAAGGTCTGAGCTCTTTGGTATCCTTTTTTGGAATGAAGAACAATGAAGCACCAGCTGGTGATTTTGAAGGTCTTATGGTGCCGTTCTCAAGATTAGTGTCTAGGTATTCCCGGAGGGCTCTCTTTTCGGGTTCTGAAAGGATAAACATCCTGCCAAAGGGAATCACTGCTGAGGGTTCAGTATCTATGGCACAGTCTTCGGGTCTATGTGGAGGTAAGGCTTGAACAATGGCAGTAGAGAATACATCAGCATACCCTTGATAGATCTCTGGAACTTGTACAATATTGGAAACCATGAGTGGTGTCTCTGGACACCTTGGTAGACTTATAGGAGCTGTGACTGAGGTATCCAGGTTTAAACAATGGTTCATACAGAACTCCGAGCCCAGGAATAAGGATCCGGCCGTCCAGTTAATATATGGATTGTGCCTTTGTAACCAGGGCATGCCCAGAACAAGGGTAATGGGCTGATTTTATAATGCCAAACACAATCCTTTCTTGATGATGATTTATGGAAAGATGGATCTCCCTTGTTTGCAGACTTATGGGCCCTGAGGAAAGAGGTCTTCCATCAATTGCTTCCACTGGCTGTGAAAAACCTCTTGCTTCATATGGAATGTTATGACTTCTGACCCAATCTTGATCAATGAAGACTCCCATTGCTCCGCAATCCACCAAGGCCAGTATGGGGTAGACCTTGTCCTTGATGGCGATAAAAAGGCCTGTAATATCACCAATTGTTTTGTCCAGGAGAGTTCAAGGATGGAATTGATGTGGAGCAAACATCGCTCTCCCGAAACCTTGCTCCATTTAGGATCGGAGCTGGCGTTTCCTGAGCGTCGGGGAGGAGCCAGAGGACACTCTTTAACTAGATGTTTATCTGAGGCACAATACATGCATAAGCCTGTGTGTATCCTTCTTAACCTTTCCTGCGGGGAAATTGGTCCACGAAAGGCTCCAAGTTGCATGGGTTCAGAATCAGTGCTCGGATTCTTGGCAGATTCGGTCCTTGTAGTATTCTCTGGGGAGTTTCTTTGAATTGCGACTTTATTCTTTTTCTTTTCGGCCTTTCTTTCTTGGATTCTGAAGTCTATTTGCATAGACAAGTCCAGGAGGGCCTGCAATGAACTAGCACGTGCCACTCTGGCTAATTCGTCCTTAATCTCTTCATTTAGACCTCTGCGAAACAAGGTAAAACTGTCTTCCAGGGGCCAGTCCGCCTCTTTGGCTAGCTGTTTGAATCTGGTAACATAGGTCAACATGTCTTGGGATCCTTGTTGGAAGTCGAGTAACTTCTCTTGAGCACCGTGGACCAGCTGTGGACGTTCGAACATGGTCTTGAGTTCCGCGATGAAGCCTTCATAATCATCCAGGAGAGCATCCCCTGAATTGAGTAAAGGAGTGGCCCAAGTAAGGGCATTACCGGAAAGATACGATATTATGAAGCCCACCTTAGCCCTAGGAGTTGAGAAATAGTAGGGCTTGAAGGTAAAATGTACCAAACAAGAATCCAGGAATCCACGTAAGGTCTTTGTTGAACCGTCGTATTTAGCAACCACTCCTCCCAATAATACGCTGTCCTTGTTCGCGGAGTCACGTGACAAGACAAGCTGTCTTAGCGCCGCATTCTCGGCTTTTAAATTCTGCATCTCTGTGGAAAGTTCTTGCATTCCGCGCATCAGGTCCTGAATAGCATTCTCCATGGTAGAATCCGTATTGATCGTTTGGCGTTTCAAACTGTCGTAAATCTCCCCCCGTCTCACCTTTGATCGGGATCTCCCTTGTTCGGCCGCAGGACTCTTCCTGTAGATGGTTCGGGTCTTGAATAGGCTTGCCCGAGCCTCGTCAGGTTGCAGGACACGTTCAGAGTTCCGCGAAGTTCGTGGTTCCAGGGTATCCAGGATTAGCGAAGAACGAGTAAGTAGGGGGGGACATCCAGGAACAGGATAAAGGCAAGGAAGGAAGTAAGAGGATCAAAGGAAATCAATGTAGAGAGTAAGCACACGTCGGGTCACTACCGAAGATAGCGTTGAGACGCGCGGACCCGCAGGGGCGTGACCAATTTATAGTACGTGCCACGACGTGAAAGCTAGTGCGTAGCACGGAGCTTGGTACGGCCATGTTGGGAGGAAGAAGGAGTACAAGCCCTTCGTGACAATGACCATGAGGTCCAGAAGGGGCAATTTCGCTGGGTCATGACAGTAAGATTGTTAAGGGGAAACCAGCTGCAAAGGAGACCGGTACCAAGTGGGTGCTGACTTGTGAAACTCTGGTTGATCCCGTGTTGATTGAAACTACTGATACCAGAAGGCCGTAGGAGAGACGCCAAGACAGGTCCAAGTGGTCATATAGGAGGTCTAGCAAAATCCCTGTACAATCGAAAGTCTTTGACCGACAAACTGTTAAGAAAGCAAGGGAAGTGAATCCTGCATCAAGACAAAAAAAACTTTCAAAAGTAAAGGGGAGCGAATCCCGCTAAAAGGAAATGTGAAGTGGCAAGAGTGAAACCGAAGAAGGTATGCCAATAAAGAGGGGCAAAGTCTAAAGTCCCAAGAATCAGTTTGTTAACAAAGGTGAACCCGGCAGAGGGATATCCACGGGAACTGTTTAAACATACATTAAGATTTGTGAAGGAGAGGAAAGCCATAGTGAACCCGGCGGAGGGAGGCTCCGATTTGAGAGGGGTCTGCGCCCGGAAGAGGGGTACCGAAGGGTGAGAAATCAACACCCTAAGTACTAAAATGAACCAAGCTTTTAATTTGTTTATTGCTGAGACAACAGGCCCTCGAAGGCAAGAGACTTTTGAAAGTAAAGAGACTTGGCCCTTGAAAACCTGATAGCTGAAACGGAACTGTCGACTCCTGCTGGGAAGGCTCGAGTGTGTCCTACGCTCAGGAGACCCGCCTTATCCCATGATCAAAACGTGTGGAAGGGAGACCACTGGCAATCACATCCTGACATATTATTTGTGAACACTTCTTTCTTTTGAAAACCCTATCCCACACTCTTCCTATATCTGATTGTAAGGATTTGGCAATAGTTTCTTTTAGTATAGGCCATTTATTTTGACAAGACGCCAACAAGGACTGGCTTATTGTACTGTGCACCTAAGTGTGCTATTGTACGGGAGAAACTGCGTGTGCGTCCGTGGACTTCTCCGTGGACTTCTCCAGCTGTAGTCAGCAAGAGGAAGCTGTATATTGTGGAAACTCGTGCTACAATCCAGCAGGTGTCTTGGTCTCTTGCTGTGCATGGATGTGTTCTTCTTTACAAGTAAAGACTCTAATATTCAAATTGTGACAAACTCTCCAAACTCCCATGTTCCTACCTGCATCGTAAAATTCCTTGTTTGTTTAATCTTACAGACCTGACCACGGTCGTGCTCCGGCTCTGCCCACTTTTCTCACAGCAACCCTATTTCTCCTGCGTGCTCACGCACAAGCGCTCACGCACAAGCGCGCACGCACCCAAAGTGCACTTAAGTGTACTGTTGTGCTGTTTGGCTGTGCTCGTGGTGGGGGGCGTCCCTATCCTTTTCTTCTTAATTTTAGGTAATACATCGCTGATGTTCTACAATGATGTACCGTTTGGCATTCATCAATCAATTGTTGCTTCTGTGATGTCGCAGGTAACAGCATTTATCTAAGGGGCTGTCTAATGCTGTATTTTAACCTGTAGTGTACCTACGAACCACTATAACGTGCCATCTGCTTACTATTCCTTGTGCTGATTGTGTGTGTTCGACCTGATCACCGCTACGATATAATAGGTCCCGCTTAGTTGTTGAACAGCAACCAGTGAAAGCTGTCAAGGCAAAGTCGCAATTGGTCTTACTTCAGAAGCTTACGATCTCTGTTGTCTTTGCGCCCGTCTTTTGATTGAACATATAGGAGCTTTTCAACAAGTTGCCACATAGAACTCTTTAGTCCCATACGTAATATTTGCTTAGAGGATCTGTGAAGCTACCATGGGGGGGACTGCGCAGTGTACATGTTGTATTGCTCCTCTATTTCATTCTCCTAACACTCCTGGGCCGCCTGGCGAGTCCGTCAGAAATGATGATAAGTCAAGCGGATGTTCTCTTGGTGTGTTCCCTGTAGTGGGGCCTACTTTGTCAGATTCCCATGTTGCTAGCAATGCAGGTGACTCTGTGTGCGCCGCTAAGGGACTGGAAGTAGAGGCATTGGATGTCATTGCGGATCCACAACTGATAGCTGATGTACCAACCATACAAACTAATATATTCCCTTTACATGAAGCCCAGTATTTGGACTTTACAGTTTATCCACTACCTACTCAGCATCCTGCTACAAATAACAATACTAGTCAAATGTTGCACTACACTGAATATCTAACATACCGGATACTTCTTCCCCTAAAAACACATTCAATCCCTCCACGAGCTCTCCCATTTGAAAGTCCGAAATGTATTTGGACGAATGTTTTATGCATGAAAGGGACACGAACACTACTTGGAATTGTCCTATTCCTCCTGAAACTACTCACACAGGCTTTGACCACCAAAGGAAAGTCCTGATGCTTGATCCAGTGATTCTCTCTGATTACAACCATTTAGATCATGAGTTCCCCGTGTTAACACAAATTTTAAATTTGTTAGACAAGGGCCATGAACGTACCCATTTGGAACTAAGAGACATAAAAACTTCGATGGTCGACATAATGGCTAAACTCAACAAATTGGAAGGATTTATATGAGCTATGGAATTTTTCACTGCAAGCAATGCATCACATGTTGTGTCCCTTCCAAAACCTGTCCAATAATCAAAGGCCTCTCAAACTTTGCCCGTTCAGATTTTTGTGGGTACCTTTCACAACACTGAGGCATTAGATCCTGAGGTGCCATAATCATATGCCCAAGCTCTTAAGGCTCCCACTGCCACTCAGGATGTCATACAACACAAAGAAATGAGGGATCTATGGTATAATGTCCTTACAAACTCTGCCAAAATTTGTGAGATTGAAAATGTGATTGAAACCAAGAACTCTGTAACCACTCCTCTCCTACTAATAGTGATGTGCAAAATGGGCCTATCGCACATGAAATTGTTTCTTCTACTAGTCTTTTGGATAGTCCCTCAGTGCTTACTCACCTCATTGACCATGAGGCTGTACTATCTGGGTTACGTGTATTGAAGGAGAAGACCACTGGTGATTATGGGGTAGACTTATCCTCCAAACAGTTTTTGTCCCGCAAAGTTACATGGCTTCAAAATCAAGCTATAAAAAGATTAGCCTTTAAAAAAACTCAAATAGCTGAGGCTCTTAAGAAATGAAAAAATCAAATAATATTGAAAATTAAATCTCATAGTTCAAATATTAAAAATCTTTCAAATCTGTCGAATGAGGGTGGTCTATTCGATTTAAATCAGTTAAATTATTAAATTAATTGGCTCTTCAAGTAAACCAAATACTGTCTACCTCTGCTGCAAACACTGTTGACCCCAAAAATGTTATTATTAAGAAAACAAAAAAAAACTCTTATTGTGGAAAACAGCTACATGAAACGCCAAATAAGATTGCTTTTCCCCCTTAAAGTGGTCAGGGCTCTACTTCTGAACAACTATCCTCAAATTCTGTCCAATCTCACCCAAATGTATCACTTTTCCATTGCTACTAAGCAGACTCAATTGTCGCTGTTTTACCCAACAACAGTAATAAAAAGGGTTGGCTCCAATCGTAGTGTATAGATGTAACTGGTAACCCCGTTCCGAATGTGCACCACCCATCTGTCCATCGGCGGCATTATCTACCATTACTCGGTTAGGAGCTGTGTCTATTGTGACAAATGCAATTGATTCCACTCTTCCTCCTGATAACACTAATTCTGAGCCAACTCCGCTTCCATCTTCCAATCAAAATCTGTGAGTAGTTAACCAACCTGAAAATGTTAGGAGTAAATTCACCTCAGAAACCATAAATACAATGGGTTGGGTCAGCGATCCTGTAATTAGTGGCGACAGGAGAATTAACAGAGCATTTCTTCTACATGCCTTTAATGATATACCACCATTGAGAATTCTCAATTCGGCTGATCTTGATTGGTTAACTCTTAATAACATAAACAATCCTTGAATGATTTCACATTTTCACTCTCCCAATATTGCTAAACTTGTGTGGGAGTATTGTGCTGATTTAATTCAATTGGGCTTAACCCTGCATCTATTTCTTTCGAACGATGAAGCTAATGAATGTATTGCCTATCTGGAGCCCGTGAATCCTCCTCCTCTGTCTATGCTGAAAAATCTCAATAATGCTCATATACCCGATGAATCCACCATGGAACAGTCGGTATCTCTTTCCAAAGTAATAAAAGACTAATCATGGGTTGAACCATTGGCAAAAAGCTTGATCTATAAACAAGATCCCAAATTACCGTAGCCAGTCTAACCTTACGATAAGGTCATGGAACTCTTGTGGCTTCAATAACTTGTTAGTATGGCTTAATTCTAGATCAGTTGCCACTGATTTTTCAATTCTTTTATCTCAAGAAACCATGAAGTTGAATAAATTGTTTATTAATGGCTATACTACATACTCTGTTCCAGCCAAAATCGGGCTGCATGGCAGGCCATATGGTCGGCTAGCCATTCTTCTAAATAATCACATGAACCTTTCATTGAGAATAGTCGAAGCACATGATGATATTTTAGCACTCTAGATCAAATGTTTGCAACTCTTGACCTGGTCTTTGAAAAGCATTTTTGCATAATCCTAATTATAGGATTCTTCTTGGGGGTGACTTCAACTCTATATGTACCTCCAATTTGACTAACCAACCATATACATTTGAATCTGATGGGCAGTCTAGATCATTTAAAAGAGGTAGAAAATGGTTGGACTTTTTTGTCCAGTGGGATTTATTCTTTCTTCATAAACCTTTGAACGTTATTCCCTTTACCTGGCAGAGTGGGTTGAAGAAATCACATATCAACTATTTTGTAGTTTCTACAAATCTTATTCAAGCATGCACTCCACAACCAACCATTGCTCCAGGAATATGTGATCACTTAATTGTATCTCTTTTAATAAATTCACCTTGTCAACTGTTAAGTCGCAATGAAAATTTGGCACATTTTGAGATGGATCGCTCAACTATATCTATACGCTGGAACCCGTTTTTGTGCAAGAAGCTGAATTTTATGATTCAAAACTCATATATGCCTATATTAATTCCTGATACAAATGAGAACTCTTCACAATTCTTAGAATCTTATAATATGCCATTAATCAAGTAAATGCTTCTCCCGACTTCTCAAAAAATACAAAACCACAAAACCCTTTCATGCTCATGCTTTCAATTGCCATATACACAATTTGAAGAAGGAAAAAAATCTTCTGCTTAGAGCTTTGAAAACTTTTAAGCTACTTATTGAATCCTTTGTTCGCAGAAGAAACAGATTGCCAACTCGTATAGAAATGGAGTGAAAGCCATAAAATACCTCTTGTACAATAATGATAACCAAAACATTTTAGGTTACATATGTACGAATAATACGTTCGGTTTGGGTGGCGCTTAGAAAAATCTCATCTCCCTCTACTGTCTCACTTCAAATCTCCATCTCTGCCGATTCATGGACCACTTATATAACTAACAAATTTAAGATCCCTTTGGAATTCAGCCGCATTGCAGTTAATCAGAACTTGAGTGGTTCTCTTGGGGCTTGTCCTTGTCTCTAACCGATGTTCAATGGGCAATCGCAAAATCGAACCACTCTAAAGCCCCTGGCCCAGACTGCATACTTCCATGCGTCTTGAAACATGATCCCATTCCGCGGGTTCATATTTTGAAAATCAAATTTGATAACATCTTTTATACAGGTACCCTTCCGGCGACATGGCGTTCCGCCATAATTGTGCCGATCTAGAAAAACGGCAAACTTTCCGGCTGATCCGGCAAACTTTCGGCCCATTTCGCTCTCAGATGCAACAGTATTTGCAATTTTAATTTTGAGCGAAACTGAGACCCACATTCTTAATAATAAAGTCTTATCTCACTACCAAGTTGGCTTTCGAAAGTTAATGGGAACTTCCCTAAATGCTACAGTCTTGGCTCATATCTTACACAGATCTAGAATTGCGAATACGGACCCTGTTTACATTTTACATAGCATCACTCGACCTGTCTTCTGAATTTGACTGCATTATTTGTAACATTTTATGGGCTAAGATGAAAGCATATGGTTTTCCCTTGCACATCATGCGTCTTGTTTCAAAACTCCACAGAAATACAAGCTATATGATTAGAATTAATGAACAAGGATCATTAACTAGTCCCATTCCGACTGCTGTGGGGGTTAAGCAGGATCGCAATTTGAACGCGACCCTTTTTAACCTCTACCTTGCCGGTATGGATAAGATATGGGATTTAGCAGTCTCATTCCTCGTGAAACTTGGTAGCCTAACTCTTAACTGGTTGGCATTCGCCGATGATATTCGATTATTTGATCATACTCCTTTTGGTCTGCAAGCTAAACTTCATCCTTTTGCACCAGTATACAAATGACTTAAATCTATTATCAAATGCTAACAAGTCAAGAATATTTATTTTTAACAGCTTAAAATGAAAGGAGTGCTCTTATAAGTGGTCCATCAATGATCTCCCTATAAAACGCACACAGGCTGTCCGATATCTGGGTTATAACCTCACTGATATTCAATCTTCAGTGATGTGGAGATCCACTCTTAATTCCAAAGTCAAGCCGTTAATCCATCAAATGAGGATTATATATAGAAAATTATGTTCATTCACAATGGGGCAGCTGTTTGATTTCTATCTCTGGAACCCATAATTCTGTACGGTCTTGACATGGGTCTAGCCAAAATATACCTCTTTCTTGATCAGCTTCAAGGAAGAATTTAGAAGCAGTGTTTGAACCTCACAAACTCTCATCTAAACGTTGTACTTCGTCACGAACTAGAATTGAATTCTCCCTATGAGGATTTCACAATATGCTGTATATATATAAGTATAATAATATATAAATTGGACATCCTCCCTCTATTGCTTTATTTCATAAGAATATGGAAAATAAAGTTATATAAATTGGTATGTCTCTTGACGACATACTGCGAAGGCCAGGACATGTAAAAAAAAAATGTTTTGAATTCGACTGGTGCTTAACTGTGGATTCATTAAGCAAATATAAATCTTATTAAGAGAATGCAGTGTTTATCACTAAAAGACAACTGCAGCAGTTATATCTTGTACGCTTTCCGTGCAGAAAAGCACGTGAGATCTATTTAAGATTCAAGCTTAATCAGATGTTGACTCATGAAAAAATTAAATATTGGTACCATAAGAAGTCAATGTCGGTTGCAGATCAGTGCAGGTTTTGTGATTTCGCTACTGGGGCAGAAACTCAAAAGCATTTGGTGATTTTCTGCATATATATTTACCATCACAAAATTACTGCATTTTGGTCAAAATAATATCCGAGATTCTCTGTTCTCTTGTGAATCGCTGTGGGCATGCTGCATGATTGGTACTAGTCTCAAGACTCTCCTATAATTAACTCAGCTACTTTCGATTATTAATGATGCACTTGCATTAAAAACGAATTTAGTTACGACTTCATTTTTCAAACTTGTCCCAATGATCGGCTACTCCTAAATCGTTCATCCTTTCTTACATTCATGATGATAGACGGTCGGTCAAAAATTAGTTGGGCTTTAATAGTTGTGGAGTGTGAAGATCTTACCCTTTCCTTATACAGTACTTGTTCAAATACTAGTTGGGCTTTTTGAACTTACGGAGCCTGAAGATTTTATACTTTCCTCAATTAAGTATAAATCTGGGAAAAAAACACGATGTTACCTGTCCTTTAATGGGCCATTGAGAGCGATAGGAAATGTGAAAATTCTCAGGGTAATTCATAGAATTTCGCACAAAAGTGGTGCACGCGGCTGGCGCACAGTGTGCGCGTGCGAAGGTCTGCGCCAGCTGCGTGCGCTAAAATCGATTTCTGCGCACAGCGTATTCATGGATTTTAGCCTCCGAAACCAGCCGTGGCGCAGAGTGGCGCAGCGACCCTGCAGCAGCACCAGTTATGCCCCCAAGAACGCCCCTAGCGCAAGGAAAAGCCATCAAAATCCCCAATCCAGCGCAAAGGGCTGCGCTAACCCTGGACCAGTTTACAGGGCTGCCAAACAGCAAACGCCAAGCGGGGAACGTATATAACTGGGGTTCACGGGAAGTCTCACACGCGAAAGGGCCTGTGCGAGTGGGGTACGTGTATAACTGGGGTTCGCAGGAAGTCTCACACGCGATCACAGCAGGGTACGTGTATTACGGGGTTCGCAGGAAGTTTCACGCGCGAAAGGGCCCTGTGCGAGCAGGGTACATGTATAACTGGGGTTCGCGGGAAGTCTCACACGCGATTACAGCAGGGTACGTGTATTACGGAGTTTGCGGGAAGTTTCACACGCGAAAGGGCCTGTGCGAGTGGGGTACGTGTATAACTGGGGTTCGCGTGAAGTTTCACACGCGAAAGGGCCTGTGGGAGTGGGGTACGTGTATAACTGGGGTTCGCGTGAAGTTTCACACGCGAAAGGGCCTGTGAGAGAGGGGTACGTGTATAACTGGGGTTCACGGGAAGTCTCACACGCGAAAGGGCCTGTGCGAGTGGGGTACGTGTATTCCTGGGGTTTGCGTGAAATTTTACACGTGAAAGGGCCCTGTGCGAGTGGGGTACGTGTATTCCTGGGGTCGCGTGAAGTTTGACACGCGAAAGGGCAACGCCTGTGCGCGATACGTCACAGACGCGCTTACGCGCTAAGGGCCTTTGGTCCAATGAAATCGCATACGTGTGCTGACCCGCTTATGCGCTAAGGCCCTTTTTTCAAATTACACGCTGACGTGCAATTTTTTTCATGTGCCAAATCACTCCGTATCAAGCTGGCCACGCATACACACACAGAAGACCACGCTCGTGCCCTGAAGGCCATTTTCTAGCCCCCCATAGCCCCGAGCACGCTCCCAACTGCCATCTGCTGCTGCCTGACTGTCTGCTGCCCACGTGCCCTGCTATTTGGTGCCTGCACATCAGCCATCTCCTCATGGAAAGACTGCAGGTCAGCTTGCATGGCCCGTTGATGCAACGCCACCCCACCCAGGACAGGCTCAACCCGGTCCCGGATAGCCACGTCTGCAGGGAGAGGAAGGCTAGTTGTTGTAAGTGGATCCCCTCCCTGAAAATAGGTCTGGACGTAGGCATCCCTGCTGGTGCGGGATGATGCAGTCACAGGATCGGGGACAGGATTACACACAGGCACCTCCGCGGTGGCCTGTGCTGCCTCCTGTCCCTGCCCCTGCACTGCACCACTGGCACTAGTGGAATCCCCACCCCCAGACCCTGTCTGTCCCTTGCACGGCCTCCTCCTCCACCAAACCCCCCACCAACCTGGATGACTCCGTGCCATCTTCCTCTGTTGGACCCTGTGGGGTCTCAGCTGTGTCCACCCCTGCTGGAACAGAAGACTCCCGACTGGGATACCATCGCTCCATAGCCCAGCCCCAAGACCCAGTTGCCCACCCACTCCTGCCTCTGGGGTTGCCATGTCGGGCACATCTCCATCTGGCACCACCCAGCCAGAGAGGCAGAGGGCCACCAGTTTCACTGCCACCAAAGTTGGTGTGCTGGTGGAGCATGTCCTGGGGCATTATGATGCCCTCTTCGGAACAACACGTGCCAACAAGGAAGGACGGGAGAGGATCTGGGACGACGTAGTGGTTGCCATCAACGCGGAGGGGGTGGCAACCCGCGACATCAAGCACATCAAGAAGCGCTGGGAGGACTTCAGGTCCAGAACCCTCCACAAGGCCGGCGCCTCGCCATTGGGGGCCCGGGCACGCATGAGTAACATCCAGATGAGGGTCCTGGAACGCGTAGGCCCAGCACTCCATGCCCAGATCCTTCGGAGGCAGACCTGTCCGGAGTTGAGCGGTAAGTGGCCAAGCATTGCTGTGTGAGACAGGGCATGTTGCAGTGTGCTGGTAGTCTGATGCTTGCCTGTATGTGTGACATAGGCCATGTATGGATTTGTGTGTGCAGGGACATCATGGTCATGCATGTGAGACCAGTTATGTGTGAACCACATGGTTGGTGCATGTGATTTAATGCAACATGGGGAGCTCTATGCAGAATGCACACATGAAAGCATGGCTGTCTCTGTTCCTGGACATGAAGGGGGAGTGAGGAATGGGTGCTGATGTCATGTAGATATATGGTGCACATGTGTGTGTGTGTGTGTGCCAGAGAAGTGTGTGTGTGACTTTGAAACGCCATGGCTGCATGTGACTTTGAAGGCAACATCTTGGTTTACAGGGGCCCTTCTACATGGATGTTGATATTGATTGCAGGCGCCAGGACTGTTTCTGCATGTGTGTTGTGTGCATTCACCCATGTGTTGTGGAATGACAGGATGGAAGTGACATTTGACAGTGCCACTCATGTGTTATTGCTTCCTGTCTAGGGTATTTTGTACTGTACTCTGATGCTTGTGTTTTATGTCTCCCTCTACGCAGCGTCAAGTGAAGAAGAGGGCGGAGATGGCGCTGTGGAGCCAAGCGGCGGGGATGCCTCCACTGGGCGGCGACGCAAGGCCCAGCCACCCTCCCAGGAATTACCATCATCCGGGACCGAGGGGGCTGGTGCTGCGTCTGCCACAACGGCTGTGGCGGAAGGGCCGGTGAGCCCCCATAGGGGCTTCCAATGGCGGAAGACGGTGTGGAGACATCCAGGTTGGTGGTCTCCACAGAGGAGGAGGAGCCGCTACTGAGCCGCACATGGGGCCTGGTGGGGGTAGTAACACTGGTGCAAGTGGTGCAGTCCAGTGCCAGGGTCAGGAGGCAGCACAGGTCACCGCAGAGGGGCCTGTGCATGTCGCTGTCCCTGACCCTGTGACTGCACCACCATGCACCAGCAGGGAGGCCCCGTCCCAGGCCCGTCCGCAGGTAGGGTAGAGTGCCATGTCATCTGCCTCTCCACTACCTGCGGACGAGGGGTCCCACGAATGTATGGGCTCCGTCCTGGTTGGTGGGTCCCTACATGTGTCGCACACTCTGGCGGACCTCTCCTCCTCTATGCACCAGTCGTTCTCCACACCGTCTTCCGGCCCAGATTCCACCAGGGCCCCCTGTGGACCTCGCCCGACCAACACAGCCAGCTTTGTGGAGCTCACATCCCTGCCACAGTCGGGAACCGGCGGCCCAGCAGGAGTGGACACCACAACTGGAGATCAGCTGATGGAGGATGTGCAGGTACCATCAGACACGGCACATGGACAGCAGCAGCAGGAGCAGGCTCTAGGTGGGAGCAATGATGGCTCGGGGCCATCAACATCGGAGGGGCAGGCATCGGCCAGAGGGCAGGGGGACCCAGGACTGGAAGTGTCTTCCGTGTGGCAGCGGTTAGGCCATGCTATAGATGCGGAGCGGTAGCGGGCAGAAGAGGCACGGCTCACGATGGTCAGGGCGGAGAACTCCATGTGGAGGGCCCTGAGGCGGGCCGAGTGCCTCGAGGCAATTCGCAGGGAGTTCGAGGAGAACATGTCGTCGTCCCTGCGAACCCTCGGGGCCATGGAAGAGGACCGCCTCCAGGACATTGAGCAGGAGTTCGATGATGCCCTGGCCCGGGACATCCAAAAGTGAGCCGTCGGACTAGCCCGCTGCCCTTGTAAATAGTTTTTAGTGTTAGGTTTCCTTTTTGTTTTCCTTTTATTTGTGGTCAATGGACAATGCCACCCAAATGTGTATATAGTTATATTTTTTAGGTAGTTAGGTAGGTAGGTTTCATTTTTTTGGTTGGGATCATGGACCCTTTATATGCTTGCACAATGGATTGTATATAGTTTCATCATGTATTCCTTTTTATTTTTTTGTTTTGCATTATGGACATGGAGCAATGGATTTTTTTTTTTCGGACAATGGATTGTAAATAGTTGGACTATGGATTGATTTCTCTTATTTTCTGTATTATGAACATGAAGCAATGGAGATTTTTTTTACATTTCCTTTGGATTTGCTTTGTTGGAGGGTGACTTTGGACTGTTTTTCTTTCAATTTGTTTTGGATTGGTTATCATTTTCATTCAATCATCTTTTTCACATGCTTTTCATTTCATGTTTCACATTTTGGTATGCTTTCATTTCATTTTTGATTCCATGTACATAATACATTTTCATTTTTTAGTTCCATGTGTGGGATTCGCTCATTGGGTTGATGCATGTGAAAATGTGGGTTTACGCAAGCAATGCCAACCAGTGTATGTGTGTGACGGACATGTGTTGATGTACATAGTTGAATTTTGGTTTGTGTAATGAGATCAGCATTTCACTGCTGGGGGTGTGGGGGTGCAAGGGGACATGAGTGGGACATGAGTGGGGGCCTGCTGGCAGGTGCCCCTGACTGCTGGGGGGTGGGGGTGCAAGGGACATGAGTGGGACATGAGTGGGGGCCTGCTGGCAGGTGCCCCTGACTGCTGGGGGTGCAAGGGGACATGAGTGGGGGCCTGTTGGCAGGTGCCCCTGACTGCTGGGGGGTGGCGTTGCAAGGGGACATGAGTGGGGGCCTGCTGGCAGGTGCCCCTGACTGCTGGGGGGTGGGGGTGCAAGGGGACATGAGTGGGGGCCTGCTGGCAGGTGCCCCTCAGTGCTGGAGGGTGGGGGTGAAAGGGGACATGAGTGGGACATGTGTGGGGCCTGCTGGCAGGTGCCCCTGACTGCTGGCGGGTGGGGGTGCAAGGGGACATGAGTGGGGATTGCTGGCAGTGCCCCTGACTGCTGGGGGGTGGGGGTGCAAGGGGACATGAGTGGGACATGAGTGGGGACCTGCTGGCAGGTGCCCCTCAGTGCTGGGGCGTGGGGGTGCAAGGGGACATGAGTGTGGGCCTGCTGGCAGGTGCCCTGCACTGCTGGGGGTGGGGGTTCAAGGGGACATGAGTGTGGGCCTGCTGGCAGGTGCCCCTGACTGCTGGGGGGTGGCGGTGCAGGGGGACATGGATGGGACATGAGTGGGGGCCTGCTGGCAGGTGCCCTCACTGCTGGGGGTGGGGTGCAGGGGACATGAGTGGGACATGAGTGGGGGCCTGCTGGCAGGTGCCCCTCAGTGCTGGGGCGTGGGGGTGCAAGGGACATGAGTGTGGGCCTGCTGGCAGGTGCCCTGCACTGCTGGGGGGTGGGGGTTCAAGGGGACATGAGTGTGGGCTGCTGGCAGGTGCCCCTGACTGCTGGGGGGTGGCGGTGCAGGGGGACATGGATGGGACATGAGTGGGGGCCTGCTGGCAGGTGCAATGCACTACTGGTGGGTGGGGGTGCAAGGGGACATGAGTGGGACATGAGTGGGGGCCTGCTGGCAGGGTCCATAATCCCAACCAAACAAATGAAACCTACCTAACAAACTACCTAAAAATAAAACTATATATAAATTTGTGTGGCATTGTCCATTGACCACAAATAAAAGGAAAACGAAAAGGAAACCTAACACTAAAAACTATTTACAAGGGCAGTGGGCTAGTCCGACGGCGCACTTTTGGATGTCCCGGGCCAGGGCATCATCGAACTCCTGCTCAATGCCCTGGAGGCGGTCCTCTTCCATGGCCCCGAGAGTTCCCAGGGACGACGACATGTTCTCCTCGAACTCCCTGCGAATTGCCTCGAGGCACTCGGCCCGCCTCAGGGCCCTCCGCATGGAGTTCTCCGCCCTGAGCATCGTGAGCCGTGCCTCTTCTGCCCGCTGCCGCACCGCATCTATAGCATGGCCTAACCGCTGCCACACGGAAGACACTTCCAGTCCTGGGTCCTCCTGCCCTCTGGCCGATGCCTGCCCCTCCGATGTCGAAGGCCCCGAGCCATGATGGCTCCCACCTTGTTGCTGCTGCTGCTGTGCCTCTGCCTGTGCCCTGGCTCTTGCTGCCTGCGCATCCTCCTCTGGCTGGGGTGCAGTTGTTGAGGTGGCCACCCCTGCTGGACGTCCGACTCCCGACTGTGGCAGGGATGTGTCCTCCACCAGCCTGGCCGCAGGGTCAGAGGCAGCTCCACAGGGTACCCAGGTGATACATGGGTGAGAAGATGGCATGGAGCACGACTGGGGCATAGGGGGTTTAGTTGAGGAGGGGGTCGGAACAAGGTCCAGAAAACGGAGGAATCCGGCCCTGGTGAGCTGTCCCAGTAGGTCTACGTGGTCAACGGGCCATCCGAGAAGACATGCAGTCTCCTCATGGAAAGACTGCAGGTCAGCTTGCATGGCCCGTTGACGCAACGCCACCCCACCCAGGACAGGCTCAACCCGGTCCCGGATAGCCACGTCTGCAGGGAGAGGAAGGCTAGTTGTTGTAAGTGGATCCCCTCCCTGAAAATAGGTCTGGACGTAGGCATCCCTGCTGGTGCGGGATGATGCAGTCACAGGATCGGGGACAGGATTACACACAGGCACCTCCGCGGTGGCCTGTGCTGCCTCCTGTCCCTGCCCCTGCACTGCACCACTGGCACTAGTGGAATCCCCACCCCCAGACCCTGTCTGTCCCTTGCACGGCCTCCTCCTCCACCAAACCCCCCACCAACCTGGATGACTCCGTGCCATCTTCCTCTGTCGGACCCTGTGGGGTCTCAGCTGCCCCTTCTGCTGCCGAGGAGTCCAACTCCGACCTCTGCCTCTTGGACCTTCCCTCGGCAGCTGCGGCCTGGTGACGCGGCACCGGGCTCCTCACTCCCCGACAAGATGACAACCTGGGAGAGGAGCCGGGCCTTGTGCTCCGGATGGCGGGATGATCCCTGCTGCTGTGCTCCACAGCACCCTCTCCGCCCTCTTCTTCAGTTGACGCTGCAGACAGGGAGAGATAATGGGCACTGTACAATGGACTGATACACACATGACAGTTGCACATGACTGGCATTGTTTAACTACAGACACGGCATCACACTCCACGACACACATGTCATTTTAACTCACACACATGAACATTTCAACAGCAATATTGCACCAGGCAGCACCATCCATACACATACAACAGCATGAACAGCAAAGGTGAGCCTGACATCACATGAAACACAAGGAGTGCACTAGACATGCACACACGCCACCACACTTACATGCATGTCTGCATCTCCTCCAACTGTTGCAGTGATAAGATCGCCATACATGTCACATCTGCGATTCATCCTTCTACATATCAGTGTCACGTGCATCCATGTTGCAATCACAGTTGCACACTTGTCAGATACACATACATGCACATGTACACAGTGCAGATACATGCATTATGAACCACCATCCATGCCACAACCATGCCAATGTACATACACAGAAATTCAAACGTGTGCTCCCACACATGCATTTGCCCAGCATGCTTACCACATACATCATCAATGTGTCTCACAACTGAGAGGACTCACATGTGGCTGCCTCATGCCCATGTTCATACACATCCCTACATGCCCCTACATAAACACATGTGGAACCTGCACACTACGGGCACACCACGACACGCACAGCGTACTATCACCATGCATGCACACTTACCGCTCGACTCCAGACGGGTCTGCTTCTCAAGGATCTGGACATATGCATTCCAGGACCCCCATTTGATGGTTCAACAGCTGGCCCTGGCGCCCCTTGGCATCCTCTGCCATAGCGAGGCGCCGGGCCTTGTTGAGGGTCCTAGATTGAAGTCCTCCCAGCACTTCTTGACATGATGTAAGTCGCGGACTGCCACCCCCTCTGCGTTGATGGCAGTCACGATGTCCATCCAGATCCTGGTCCGTCCTTCATTGTTGGCGCGCAAACTTCCAAAGAGGGCATCATACTGCCCCAGGACTTGCTCCACCAGGGCACCAACTTCGGTGGCAGTGAAGCTGGTGGCTCTCTGCCTCTCTGGCTGGGGGTTGCCAGTGCTGCCAGATGGTGTTGTGCTGGACATGGCAACCCCAGAGGCAGGAGTGGGTGGGCAACTGGGTCCTGGGGCTGGCTGTGGAGCGATGGAATCCCAGTCGGAGTCTTCGGTTCCAGCAGGGGTGGTCACAGCAACTACACCCCTGGCTGACGTGCAGGCAGCAAATGGCAGGGCACGTGGGCAGCAGGCAGTCAGGCAGCAGCAGATGGCAGGTGGGAGCGTGCTCGGGCTCTGGGGGGCAGTAATTCGGTCTTCCGTGTGTTTTCGACGTGGCCAGCTTGATACGGAGTGATTTGGCACGTGAAAAAATTGCACGTCAGCGTGTAATTCGAGGAAAGGGCCTTAGCGCGTAAGTGCGTCAGCACACGCACGCGATTCCATTGGACCAAAGGCCCTTAGCGCGTAAGCGCGTAAGTTACATTACGCGCGCGGGCGTTTCCCTCATAGCACGTGATGACAGAGCACACGTGGAAAAACTGCACGTCCGAGTGTCATCGCGTGTAATTGGAGGAAAGCGCCCGCATACACGCGTATCTGACGTGTACGTGTGGGCCGGTTTAAAAGCTACGTGTAGGACGCCATTTCCTTGTACGTGCTTTTCGTGGAGAGCGAGTGGGTGAAATCTGTACTTCTTGTCGGTTCACACGCGATTACTTCACAGCGTTTCTAGTTCGTACTCCCTGTTACCTCTGACAGCTCTTTTCTGAATTTTTGTTGGGCCTGTTTCCTCAAACAGAGTTCACTTCTCCTTTTGTCCTGTCTCCTCAGACAGCGTACAATTCTTCTTTTGGCGGGGGTGTTGCCAACGCGCACACGCGCGTATTTTTCACGTTCTTTTTCCAGGCAGACGGTGAGTTCCGCACGTACTTAGCAACTGTGCTTGCCCCGTGTGTTGCGTTCCCCTTCAGAGGTCATTGTAGGCTGCGTGTATTACGCGTACGCTTATTTTTGTGTTTCTGGGTGCCACAGCGTAGTGCGGGTTCATTTTTTCACGCACGTGGTCTACGAGGGGTTGCGTGCACGTTAATTTTTGATTTTGGGCTGCCTGTGCGTTGCGTGACCCGTCATCTTCCCCCAGGGGTCACAGACAGCCTTGTTAGAGCACTAGGGTACGAATTCCATCTAGTATCCTACCCCTTTGACCCCAATTGCCCAGGACAATAGTTTACTGCAACTCCCATACGCACACCACAACATCAGTGCCATGTCTGGAGGCGACCAAGCGGTAAAGGAGGCAAAGGTGGCCGACCCTCAAAAGGTGGGCGTGGTGGGCGCGGTAGGGGACGTGGCCGGGATTTGCAGGGTGCCCCTATACCCCCATGTGTGGAGGAACAATCAGGGACACCCATGCCCCCCCCATGGTTGAGGGAAACGTGGCTGACACCATCCCAGCTCAGCCCCTGTTGGACCAGCCCATTGTGGCACCTGACCTGGCACAGGATGACTCCCTGGCTGACTTCCAGGTCAGCAAGTCTAGGCCACGTGTGGCGGTGCAAGTTGTTGTCACCAATCCACGTGGATCTGGGGCAGCTATGTCATCTGCTGCCCCAAGTATGCAGGGTGGGGAGGCTGCAGGGGCAGCTGCAGCTCCATCCGCCCCAGCTCTGACTCTCCCAGCCAGGACAGTGTCAGTCCAGGTCCATCAAACTGACGTTCCCCCTGCCAACATTACCCTGCAACCAATGCCTGCATCAAGACCTATGGTCATTGTGCATTCCCACACTCCTACTACCCAGTCCACCGGTGATTCTGCCCCTACTGACCAGAGCGGCGTAAGCCACTCTGGCTCACTCCACCTTTAAAGAAGAGGAAGAAGGTGCTCTGGCACGACAGGCTGAGACCCCAGACACGGCTACACACTCCGGTACCTCAAGGAAGCCTTGCTTTAATGATCCGGAACTTGATGCACTTGTGGCCTATGTGTCGGCACATAGCCACAAAATGCTGGTGACTGCAGGGTGCAAGACCACACCTGGTCAACGTAAGGCACACTGGCAGACCATCGCCGACCGCATAAGTGCCCTTGGATTTGTGAGGCGCACAGCTGATGATTGCTACAAGCGGTGGAATGACCTGAAACGCAGAGCAAAGAACAAGCTGGCCTCAAATCATGCCGCTACTCTGGTGACTGGCGGTGGGTCTCCACAAGAGGACAACAAACTCACTGAACATGAGTCTGTTGCTGGGGCCTTCGTCACAGAGGAACAGATCCAAGGTGTGGGAGGACTACCTGATTATGATGCATTGTCCGGTGAGTGCCCATGCATGTGTGTGTAATGCATGTGTATGTTGTTTGGGTGACGGGTTCTGATTGAGTGCCAGGTGAGGGTGTGTGTGCCTGAGTGGTATGGGTCACCCATGTGCTTCATCCAAAACATTCAGCGGCCTTGGATTTGGGTGTGACAGTATCCCTTCTGCCCACAGTAGCCATTTAGCGCAACATTACGGCAGTTGCCCTTGAATGTCATCTTGCAACAACATTGTTTGAATTTTTCAGTGTTCATTCAGGCTGATTGTTTCAATTCTCCCACTTTTGCTACGCATTCCTCAGCCCTATTGTCACATATGTGACATGCTTCTGTCATTGATGAACCCCACATTGGCCCACATGTGTTACCTTGTTAGATGAATGATTTGACCATTCAGGCTAATTGAGTATTGGCCTGATCACAGGAATTTTTGGGGCCTGTTTGAATGTGGAACATGATAGTTGTTTCCTGTCATGTTGAAGTGCACAACCATTGATGTGTACATCGGCCTGCAATCACTGTATTTTTGTACACTGGATGTGTTGCAGTGTGTGGCACATGCCTATTTTGTCACACTATGTAGCATTTTTCATCTCATCATGTCCATCTCACATGGATGGCTGACAGTATTCATTCACTGACATATGGATGTACTTGTGGAATGTACCATGGCTATGGTACATGCCATCTGTGTGATGGCATGTGTCATGTATGTGTATTGGACATGCCACTCACAGGCCAATGTGTGATGGCAGTGCTACCCAGCATGCAGCAAATGTGTTGCTCTTCCATCTTGGTGTCATCAGTGTCTGCCTTTTGCCTCCCCTTCCAACTCAGTGACAGTGCATGCATGGGAGGGTTATAGTCATGTGGGACATGTGTAAATCATGTACTGGTTCTGTAGCTTGTCAGGCCTATTTGTGTGCTATGGTGCTAATGCCTGTTTCCATTTTTTGTCTTTCATGTTTTTGCAGGGGATGACGCACTTGATGCTGTTGAGGTTGAGGAGATGGTGCAGACCCAGGAGGAATCTCAGGCACGACCGGGCACCAGTGGGGACGTGGTGTGGTGGTGGGTGAGAACCCAATCTTGCTGCAGACCATTCTGTCCAGGGGTGTCTCTGGGTGCACCTCCCCAGACCTCTATTCAGGTGCTGATTCGGATGATGAGACCTATGTGGCGTCGCAGGTAAGTGTTTCTGGCAGGGATTCTGTTCTGTCCAACCCACCTGCACCAGGGTAGAACCCTCTATGGGGATGTCAGTGTTGGTAAGTCCGCCTTTGGCGGTTACGGATGCAGGGTCACACTCCACAACATCTGATCCTGTTCCTGGGCCAGCAGATCAGAGGGGGAATGCAGTCCTGCAGCCTCAGGCAGTGCCGGCACAGCAAGGCGCAGATCGCCTTGCCCAAACAGGTGTGGTGCCCGCCGACGCGGTGGCCGTACGCCACCAGGCAATACCGCATGGGAACAATCCATGTACGGTATGGCAACCCAACAGGCAGCATCAGTTGAGATGATGGCTCAAGCAATGGAGAGGGTGGCCACTTCCATTGTCCCCCTGAAAGGCAGATGGAGCAACTACAGCAGGCAACAGACTCCATTTGCCAATCACACAGGGAGGACATGTTGGCGTCCAACAGGGACAGACGGGCGGCACTGGAGACTCTACGCCAATCGATATCAATAGAGTCCAGGGCCACAGGGAAGCCCTGAGGGTAGAACTCCATCACCTCAGGGAGACTCTTGTTGACCTTGAGGCTTCCACTAACTTGAGGACAGAACAGCAGCTGGAGCGGCTCACACGTTCGCTCTCAGCTGAGATGCAGGCAACTCGGGAGGAGATCCGGGCATCACGTCAGGTGCTGCATGGGGATCTCCGCACTATAATCCTCCAGAACGAGACCTTCCACACCCGCATGCTTGCTGCCATGGAGGACCATACCAGGGCTTTGCGTGGGCTGCCTCCCATAGCACCACCACCTCTCTGTGGCAGCACCACCTCCTGTGGCAGCAGCAGAGGGTGATGAGAGCGACAGCAGCAGTTCTCCCACATTGGCATAGCCGTGCAGGCCATGAGCCCATGGAGGTGTTTTTTTTCCCAACATCCACACAGGTGGCTGTTGGTGCGCACCCTGTCCTCGGACCTC